>JAEKDQ010000656.1:0-47725 GCA_026937815.1 Etheostoma perlongum | reverse complement strand
ATACTAGAATATCAGTGACATCAACCGGCTCCGCTCAAGGCTGTGTTCTCTCTCCTCTTTTATACATTATGTACACTAACAACTGCTGCAGTGAACTGATCAATAACTATATTGTAAAGTTTACAGATGACACAGTCATAGTAAGTTTAATGGACGCCACTGAAACATCTCATGGCCGTGTACTACCCTATTATTTTAAACTGGTGCAAAGAAGCCTTTTTAGACTTAAATGTTACAAAGACAAAGGACATGTGCATTGATTTTAGACGTCACCATCCAACTCCTGAAAAAATGGAAGATAGATGGAAAAGAGGTTGAAATTGCTGAATCATAAGTATCATCATCCCATCAAGTATGGGAATCATCACTGATAACAAGTTGACCTTTGAACTAAACAGACATGCTGAGTAAGAAAAGTCAGCAACGTCTCTTCTGTCTGAGAAAGCTAGTTTCAAGTGGACAGATCTCTGATGACACTGTTTTGCAAATATTTTATTGAGTTTGTCGTGCTGGTATGCTTCTCTTCTTTTAAAACGGAAAAAAACACATTAGCATTGGTAAGTAAAGTTAGCAGCAAAATCATTGGGATTCAGCAGATAAAACCAACTGAACTGTACAAAAGACGTGCATAAAAAAGGCAGAATCCATCATGTCTGACAGTTCTCACCCCCTGCATGCAGAATTTAAGATGCTGCCCTCTGGTTCCTGCTTCAGTCAGCCACCAGCAAAACAAATCTATATAAATTATCCTTGGTACCCTCTGCTATCTCACTGCTTAACTCTGTAAAGAATAGGTAACGTCTGCACATAAGGCACACTTGAACTTAAACTTTTAATGTTGTGGTTTTCATTTACCCATTTGGTCTGACCCTATATTTTTAATCAATGTTGTCGTCTTTGTTGTTATGTACTGTATCAACTTCTTTGCTACAGCAACAAAACTAATCGCCCCTCTGGGACAAATAAAGGTATTAAACTTGAAATCCTAGAAGTGCAATAAGGTTGTAGTTAAATTGGGGAAAAACTCAGATGTATACTGGGATGGGCCGTAGACAGAAATAAAAGCAAATTGAGCCCAGCTATAACTTTCAATAAAATAAATCCTACCATCTACGCTACCAAAATGTCCCAATATATTCATTGAGATACTCCACTTCACTACTACTAATGTGCCCCTAATTTTACATTCCAGCTGATTACATGTAAACTATCCATATTGCCCCACAATAATTAACACGTGTTGAAGTACCCTTAAAATCAGAAGCAGGGTAATAACATATAGGGGCAGTACAGAAATCAGACAATAGAAAATGAAAATGCCAGGAGAGAGCCATCCCACCCCAAAACCCGCAGTCGCCATCAACCTGTTCTCCAAAGAACAGGAGAGAACGAACCCATATTACAGCAACAAAAAGCCTTTCCTTAACTTAAAGGGGTCCTGTTCATTTCACGGAATTCCGTGAAATGATCACAAACTGTTCACACCGCACTACGTGGTGGTGGCACAGAATGTGTGAAAATTCTGTGTGGTCACCAAGGAAAACAATGCCAATGTAAAGTCACTAAGAAATGACGTACTAAACCCAACCATTTTTGACGGACAAATTCAAGTTTGAATCTTAGTAAGAGGTTTTGCGTCAAAAGTATTCTGTTGTCCAATGTAATTAGAAAGCTGAATCTGGCAGGGGAGTCATAGAAAGACCCCATGTAAACTACTTAACCATTGCCTTTTAAGTCAATGACAGATCGGAGCTGCATTTCCGTGATGAAAAATTGCTAAAATTCTGTTTTACGTGGCTCGTTGGTCTAGGGGTATGATTCTCGCTTAGGGTGCGAGAGGTCCCGGGTTCAAATCCCGGACGAGCCCAAAGGACAAAACGTGGTTAATACCACAATTGAACATTTAAAGTCCAGTGTAAAATCGACACCATCCAAATAAATGACAGCAGGTGTATGTGTTTGCGTACAATATTGGGCAATAATGCTGATATTCAGTTTCTAAATAAATCCAAAAACTGAAGACTTTGTTCCCAGCATTCAACTTGTGATTGGTCCTTGACGCTAGCCTTGGAAGGACCTGGGGTCCCGTAACAAGATTAGTAGGAAGTGTAGTAGAGCATTTTGGCAACTTTGCATAGCCTGCTTCAACTGCAGTAAACAGAAGAACTGGGAAAAATATGAGGAACAAATGAGCAGGACATGACCCATTGCCATTCTGTTGTTTTTTTCCTAAACCCAACCTTCCCATTGTTGTCCCATGTCCCGTTATTGCTTTCCTAAACCCAACCATCCCGTTGTTGTCCTGCGTGTCATGGAAAGGTATGGCCACCCACAAGCCTTTCCTTACCTTAAAGCGGTCCTGTTCGTTTCACGGAATTCCGTGAAATGATCACAAACTGTTCACACCGCACTACGTGGTGGTGGCACAGAATGTGTGAAAATTCTGTGTGGCCACCACGGAAAACAATGCAAAGTGATTTCAATGAAAAGATGACGTAGCATTAGGAGCCACTGCGAGTAGTATGAAAAGCCAAAAATCCGCAAAGGGAGGTTGGTTGGAGTGTTGGACGGGTCAAACAGAGAAGACCCAGTAGAGCGTGACCGTGTCCGCCAATCACGTTCCCTAAGCCCAACCGTAACCATCCTGTTGTTATTTTCCTAAACCCAACCTTCCCATTGTTGTCCCATGTCCCGTTATTGCTTTCCTAAACCCAACCGTTTTTTGATTTCCTAAACCCAACCGTTTATTGTTTTCCTAAACCCAACCGTCCCATTGTCCCATCCTTACCTCAAAGGGGTCGTGTTCATTTCCCAGGGTCAAAGGGGTCGTGTTCATTTCACGGAATTAATGATCACAAATTGTTAACCACGCACTTGGTGGCACAGAATGTGTGAAAATTCTGTGTGGTCACCAAGGAAAACAATGCCAATGTAAAGTCACTAAAAATGACGTACTAAACCCAACCATTTTTGACGGACAAATTCAAGTTTGAATCTTAGTAAGAGGTTTTGCGTCAAAAGTATTCTGTTGTCCAATGTAATTAGAAAGCTGAATCTGGCAGGGGAGTCATAGAAAGACCCCATGTAAACTACTTAACCATTGCCTTTTAAGTCAATGACAGATCGGAGCTGCATTTCCGTGATGAAAAATTGCTAAAATTCTGTTTTACGTGGCTCGTTGGTCTAGGGGTATGATTCTCGCTTAGGGTGCGAGAGGTCCCGGGTTCAAATCCCGGACGAGCCCAAAGGACAAAACGTGATTAATACCACAATTGAACATTTAAAGTCCAGTGTAAAATCAACTCCATCCAAATAAATGACAGCAGGTGTATGTGTTTGCGTACAATATTAGGCAATAATGCTGATATTCAGTTTCTAAATAAATCCAAAAACTGAAGACTTTGTTCCCAGCATTCAACTTGTGATTGGTCCTTGACGCTAGCCTTGGAAGGACCTGGGGTCCCGTAACAAGATTAGTAGGAAGTGTAGTAGAGCATTTTGGCAACTTTGCATAGCCTGCTTCAACTGCAGTAAACAGAAGAACTGGGAAAAATATGAGGAACAAATGAGCAGGACATGACCCATTGCCATTCTGTTGTTTTTTTCCTAAACCCAACCTTCCCATTGTTGTCCCATGTCCCGTTTTTTGCTTTCCTAAACCCAACCATCCCGTTGTTGTCTTGCGTGTCATGGAAAGGTATGGCCACCCACAAGCCTTTCCTTACCTTAAAGCGGTCCTGTTCATTTCACGGAATTCCGTGAAATGATCACAAACTGGTCACACACCGCAGACTACGTGGTGGTGGCACAGAATGTTGAAAATTCTGTGTGGCCACCACGGAAAACAATGCAAAGTGATTTCAATGAAAAGATGACGTAGCATTAGGAGCCACTGCGGAGTAGTATGAAAAGCCAAAAACCATCCGTCAAAGGGAGGTTGGTTGGAGTGTTGGACGGGTCAAACAGAAAGACCCAGTAGGCGTGACCGTGTCCGCCAATCACGTTCCCTAAGCCCAACCGTAACCATCCTGTTGTTATTTTCCTAAACCCAACCTTCCCATTGTTGTCCCATGTCCCGTTATTGCTTTCCTAAACCCAACCGTTTTTGATTTCCTAAACCCAACCGTTTATTGTTTTCCTAAACCCAACCGTCCCATTGTCCCATCCTTACCTCAAAGGGGTGTGTTCATTTCACAGGGTCAAAGGGGTCGTTTCATTTCACGGAATTAATGATCACAAATTGTTAACCACGTTCATGGTGGTGGCACAGAATGTGAAAATTCTGTGTGGTCACCAAGGAAAACAATGCCAATGTAAAGTCACTAAGAAATGACTAAAACCCCAACCATTTTTGACGGACAAATTCAAGTTTGAATCTTAGTAAGAGGTTTTGCGTCAAAAGTATTCTGTTGTCCAATGTAATTAGAAAGCTGAATCTGGCAGGGGAGTCATAGAAAGACCCCATGTAAACTACTTAACCATTGCCTTTTAAGTCAATGACAGATCGGAGCTGCATTTCCGTGATGAAAAATTGCTAAAATTCTGTTTTACGTGGCTCATTGGTCTAGGGGTATGATTCTCGCTTAGGGTGCGAGAGGTCCCGGTTCAAATCCCGGACGAGCCCAAAGGACAAAACGTGATTAATACCACAATTGAACATTTAAAGTCCAGTGTAAAATCAACTCCATCCAAATAAATGACAGCAGGTGTATGTGTTTGCGTACAATATTGGGCAATAATGCTGATATTCAGTTTCTAAATAAATCCAAAAACTGAAGACTTTGTTCCCAGCATTCAACTTGTGATTGGTCCTTGATGCTGGCCTTGGAAGGACCTGGGGTCCCCTAACAAGATTAGTAGGAAGTGTAGTAGAGCATTTTGGCAACTTTGCATAGCCTGCTTCAACTGCAGTAAACAGAAGAACTGGGAAAAATATGAGGAACAAATGAGCAGGACATGACCCATTGCCATTCTGTTGTTTTTTTTCCTAAACCCAACCTTCCCATTGTTGTCCCATGTCCCGTTTTTGCTTTCCTAAACCCAACCATCCGTTGTTGTCCTGCGTGTCATGGAAAGGTATGGCCACCCCAAGCCTTTCCTTACCTTAAAAGGGTCCTGTTCATTTCACGAATTCCGTGAAATGATCACAAACTGTCACACCGCAACTATTTTGGTGGCACAGAATGTTTGAAAATTCTGTGTGGCCACCACGGAAAACAATGCAAAGTGATTTCAATGAAAAAGATGATGTAGCATTAGGAGCCACTGCGAGTAGTATGAAAAGCCAAAAATCCGCAAAGGGAGGTTGGTTGGAGTGTTGGGGGGTCAAACAGAAAGACCCAGTAGAGCGTGACCGTGTCCGCCAATCACGTTCCCCTAAGCCCAACCGTAACCATCCTGTTGTTATTTTCCTAAACCCAACCTTCCCATTGTTGTCCCATGTCCCGTTATTGCTTTCCTAAACCCAACCGTTTTTTTTGATTTCCTAAACCCAACCGTTTATTGTTTTCCTAAACCCAACCGTCCCATTGTCCCATCCTTACCTCAAAGGGGTCGTGTTCATTTCACAGGGTCAAAGGGGTCGTGTTCATTTCACGGAATTAATGATCACAAATTGTTAACCACGCACTACGTGGTGGTGGCACAGAATGTGTGAAAATTCTGTGTGGTCAAAATGCCAATGTAAAGTCACTAAGAAATGACGTAAAACCCAACCATTTTTGACGGACAAATTCAAGTTTGAATCTTAGTAAGAGGTTTTGCGTCAAAAGTATTCTGTTGTCCAATGTAATTAGAAAGCTGAATCTGGCAGGGGGAGTCATAGAAAGACCCCATGTAAACTACTTAACCATTGCCTTTTAAGTCAATGACAGATCGGAGCTGCATTTCCGTGATGAAAAATTGCTAAAATGCTGTTTTACGTGGCTCGTTGGTCTAGGGGTATGATTCTCGCTTTTTTGCGAGAGGTCCCGGTTCAAATCCCGACGAGCCCAAAGGACAAAACGTGATTAATACCACAATTGAACATTTAAAGTCCAGTGTAAAATCAACTCCATCCAAATAAATGACAGCAGGTGTATGTGTTTGCGTACAATATTGGGCAATAATGCTGATATTCAGTTTCTAAATAAATCCAAAAACTGAAGACTTTGTTCCCAGCATTCAACTTGTGATTGGTCCTTGATGCTGGCCTTGGAAGGACCTGGGGTCCCCTTGCAAGATTAGTAGGAAGTGTAGTAGAGCATTTTTTGGCAACTTTGCATAGCCTGCTTCAACTGCAGTAAACAGAAGAACTGGGAAAAATATGAGGAACAAATGAGCAGGACATGACCCATTGCCATTCTGTTGTTTTTTTTTTCCTAAACCCAACCTTCCCATTGTTGTCCCATGTCCCGTTATTGCTTTCCTAAACCCAACCATCCCGTTGTTGTCCTGCGTGTCATGGAAAGGTATGGCCACCCACAAGCCTTTCCTTACCTTAAAAGGGGTCCTGTTCATTTCACGGAATTCCGTGAAATGATCACAAACTGTTCAACCGCAACCATGGTGGTGGCACAGAATGTGTGAAAATTCTGTTGGCCACCACGGAAAACAATGCAAAAGTGATTTCAATGAAAAGATGAATCGTAGCATTAGGAGCCACTGCATAGTATGAAAAGCCAAAAATCCAAAAGGGAGGTTGGTTGGAGTGTTGGACCGGGTCAAACAGAAGAACCAGTAGGGTGACCGTGTCCGCCAATGAGCCCTAAGCCCAACCGTAACCATCCTGTTGTTATTTTCCTAAACCCAACCTTCCCATTGTTGTCCCATGTCCCGTTATTGCTTTCCTAAACCCAACCGTTTTTTGATTTCCTAAACCCAACCGTTTATTGTTTTCCTAAACCCAACCGTCCCATTGTCCCATCCTTACCTCAAAGGGGTCGTGTTCATTTCCCAGGGTCAAAGGGGTCGTGTTCATTTCACGGAATTAATGATCACAAATTGTTAACCACGCACTACGTGGTGGTGGCACAGAATGTGTGAAAATTCTGTGTGGTCACCAAAAAACAATGCCAATGAAAGTCACTAAGAATGGCGTACTAAACCCAACCATTTTTGACGGACAAATTCAAGTTTGAATCTTAGTAAGAGGTTTTTGCGTCAAAAGTATTCTGTTGTCCAATGTAATTAGAAAGCTGAATCTGGCAGGGGAGTCATAGAAAAACTCCATGTAAACTACTTAACCATTGCCTTTTAAGTCAATGACAGATCGGAGCTGCATTTCCGTGATGAAAAATTGCTAAAATTCTGTTTTACGTGGCTCAAAATTGGTCTAGGGGTATGATTCTCGCTTATGGGTGCAGGGTCCCGGTTCAAATCCCGGACGAGCCCAAAGGACAAAACGTGATTAATACCACAATTGAACATTTAAAGTCCAGTGTAAAATCAACTCCATCCAAATAAATGACAGCAGGTGTATGTGTTTGCGTACAATATTGGGCAATAATGCTGATATTCAGTTTCTAAATAAAATCCAAAAACTGAAGACTTTGTTCCCAGCATTCAACTTGTGATTGGTCCTGGCTGGCCTTGGAAGGACCTGGGGTCCCCTAACAAGATTAGTAGGAAGTGTAGTAGAGCATTTTGGCAACTTTGCATAGCCTGCTTCAACTGCAGTAAACAGAAGAACTGGGAAAAATATGAGGAACAAATGAGCAGGACATGACCCGTTGCCATTCTGTTGTTTTTTCCTAAACCCAACCTTCCCATTGTTGTCCCATGTCCCGTTATTGCTTTCCTAAACCCAACCATCCCGTTGTTGTCCTGCGTGTCATGGAAAGGTATGGCCACCCACAAGCCTTTCCTTACCTTAAAAGTATCCTGTTCATTTCACGGAATTCCGTGAAATGATCACAAACTGTTCACACAACCATTTTGGTGGTGGCACAGAATGTGTGAAAATTCTGTGTGGCCACCACGGAAAACAATGCAAAGTGATTTCAATGAAAAGATGATGTAGCATTAGGAGCCACTGCGAGTAGTATGAAAAGCCAAAAATCCGCAAAGGGAGGTTGGTTGGAGTGTTGGACGGGTCAAACAGAGAAGACCCAGTAGAGCGTGACCGTGTCCGCCTGTCACGTTCCCTAAGCCCAACCGTAACCATCCTGTTGTTATTTTCCTAAACTCAACCTTCCCATTGTTGTCCCATGTCCCGTTATTGCTTTCCTAAACCCAACCGTTTTTGATTTCCTAAACCCAACCGTTTATTGTTTTCCTAAACCCAACCGTCCCATTGTCCCATCCTTACCTCAAAGGGGTCGTGTTCATTTCACAGGGTCAAAGGGGTCGTGTTCATTTCACGGAATTAATGATCACAAATTGTTAACCACGCACTCGTGGTGGTGGCACAGAATGTGTGAAAATTCTGTGTGGTCACCAAGGAAAACAATGAATGTAAAGTCACTAAACCCAACCATTTTTGACGGACAAATTCAAGTTTGAATCTTAGTAAGAGGTTTTGCGTCAAAAGTATTCTGTTGTCCAATGTAATTAGAAAGCTGAATCTGGCAGGGGAGTCATAGAAAGACCCCATGTAAACTACTTAACCATTGCCTTTTAAGTCAATGACAGATCGGAGCTGCATTTCCGTGATGAAAAATTGCTAAAATTCTGTTTTACGTGGCTCGTTGGTCTAGGGGTATGATTCTCGCTTAGGGTGCCCCGGGTTCAAATCCCGGACGAGCCCAAAGGACAAAACGTGATTAATACCACAATTGAACATTTAAAGTCCAGTGTAAAATCAACTCCATCCAAATAAATGACAGCAGGCGTATGTGTTTGCGTACAATATTGGGCAATAATGCTGATATTCAGTTTCAAAATAAATCCAAAAACTGAAGACTTTGTTCCCAGCATTCAACTTGTGATTGGTCCTTGATGCTGGCCTTGGAAGGACCTGGGGTCCCCTAACAAGATTAGTAGGAAGTGTAGTAGAGCATTTTGGCAACTTTGCATAGCCTGCTTCAACTGCAGTAAACAGAGAACTGGGAAAAATATGAGGAACAAATGAGCAGGACATGACCCATTGCCATTCTGTTGTTTTTTTCCTAAACCCAACCTTCCCATTGTTGTCCCATGTCCCGTTATTGCTTTCCTAAACCCAACCATCCCGTTGTTGTCCTGCGTGTCATGGAAAGGTATGGCCACCCACAAGCCTTTCCTTACCTTAAAGGGGTCCTGTTCATTTCACGGAATTCCGTGAAATGATCACAAACTGTTCACACCGCACTACGTGGTGGTGGCACAGAATGTGTGAAAATTCTGTGTGGCCACCACGGAAAACAATGCAAAGTGATTTCAATGAAAAGATGATGTAGCATTAGGAGCCACTGCGAGTAGTATGAAAAGCCAAAAATCCAAAGGGAGGTTGGTTGGAGTGTTGGACGGGTCAAACAGAGAAGACCCAGTAGAAATATGACCGTGTCCGGTCAATCAGTTCCCTAAGCCCAACCGTAACCATCCTGTTGTTATTTTCCTAAACCCAACCTTCCCATTGTTGTCCCATGTCCCGTTATTGCTTTCCTAAACCCAACCGTTTTTTGATTTCCTAAACCCAACCGTTTATTGTTTTCCTAAACCCAACCGTCCCATTGTCCCATCCTTACCTCAAAGGGGTCGTGTTCATTTCACGGAATTAATGATCACAAATTGTTAACCACGCACTACGTGGTGGTGGCACAGAATGTGTGAAAATTCTGTGTGGTCACCAAGGAAAACAATGCCAATGTAAAGTCACTAAGAAATGACGTAAAACCCAACCATTTTTTGACGGACAAATTCAAGTTTGAATCTTAGTAAGAGGTTTTTGCGTCAAAAAAATTCTGTTGTCCAATGTAATTAGAAAGCTGAATCTGGCAGGGGAGTCATAGAAAGACCCCATGTAAACTACTTAACCATTGCCTTTTAAGTCAATGACAGATCGGAGCTGCATTTCCGTGATGAAAAATTGCTAAAATTCTGTTTTACGTGGCTCGTTGGTCTAGGGGTATGATTCTCGCTTAGGGTGCGAGAGGTCCCGGGTTCAAATCCCCATCCCGGATGAGCCCAAAGGACAAAACGTGATTAATACCACAATTGAACATTTAAAGTCCAGTGTAAAATCAACTCCATCCAAATAAATGACAGCAGGTGTATGTGTTTGCGTACAATATTGGGCAATAATGCTGATATTCAGTTTCTAAATAAATCCAAAAACTGAAGACTTTGTTCCCAGCATTCAACTTGTGATTGGTCCTTGATGCTGGCCTTGGAAGGACCTGGGGTCCCCCTAACAAGATTAGTAGGAAGTGTAGTAGAGCATTTTGGCAACTTTGCATAGCCTGCTTCAACTGCAGTAAACAGAAGAACTGGGAAAAATATGAGGAACAAATGAGCAGGACATGACCCATTGCCATTCTGTTGTTTTTTCCTAAACCCAACCTTCCCATTGTTGTCCCATGTCCCGTTATTGCTTTCCTAAACCCAACCATCCCGTTGTTGTCCTGCGTGTCATGGAAAGGTATGGCCACCCACAAGCCTTTCCTTACCTTAAAGCGGTCCTGTTCGTTTCACGGAATTCCGTGAAATGATCACAAACTAAACACAACCATTTTTGCACTACGTGGTGGTGGCACAGAATGGTTTTGAAAATTCTGTGTGGCCACCACGGAAAACAATGCAAAGTGATTTCAATGAAAAATGACGTAGCATTAAGCCACTGCGAGTAGTATGAAAAGCCAAAAATCCGCAAAGGGAGGTTGGTTGGAGTGTTGGGCGGGTCAAACAGAAGACCCAGTAGGCGTGACCGTGTCCGCCAATCACGTTCCCTAAGCCCAACCGTAACCATCCTGTTGTTATTTTCCTAAACCCAACCTTCCCATTGTTGTCCCATGTCCCGTTATTGCTTTCCTAAACCCAACCGTTTTTGATTTCCTAAACCCAACCATTTTCCTAAACCCAACCGTCCCATTGTCCCATCCTTACCTCAAAGGGGTCGTGTTCATTTCCCAGGGTCAAAGGGGTCGTGTTCATTTCACGGAATTAATGATCACAAATTGTTAACCACGCACTACGTGGTGGTGGCACAGAATGTGTGAAAATTCTGTGTGGTCACCAAGGAAAACAATGCCAATGTAAAGTCACTAAGAAATGACGTACTAAACCCAACCATTTTTGACGGACAAATTCAAGTTTGAATCTTAGTAAGAGGTTTTGCGTCAAAAGTATTCTGTTGTCCAATGTAATTAGAAAGCTGAATCTGGCAGGGGAGTCATAGAAAGACCCCATGTAAACTACTTAACCATTGCCTTTTAACCCTTGTATTGTCCTTAGTGTCATCCTTGTTCAATGTCATCTTTCTACTACCCTTGACGCCTCAGCCTTGCCATTTGGGTCCCAGGGACCCGTGTGTGAGTGTGTTTGTGTGTGTCTATGTGTGTGGCTGTGTGTCTATGTGTGTGTGTGGCTGTGTGTGTCTGCTGGGTGTGTGGCTGTGTGTCTATGTGTGTGTGTCTGCTGTGTGTGTGCTGTGTGTGTGTCTATGTGTGTGTCTGCTGTGTGTGTGTGCTGGGTGTGTGTGTGTGTGTGTGTGTGTGGCTGTGTGTGTGTGTCTGCTGTGTGTGTGTGTGTGTGTGTGTGTGTGTGTGTGTGTGTGTGTGTGTGTGTGTGTGTGTGTGTGTGTGTGTGGCTGCTGGGGTGTGTGTGTGTGCGGCTGTGTGTCTGCTGTGTGTGTGTGTGTCTGATGTGTGTGTGTGTCTGCTGTGTGTGTGGCTGTGTGTCTGCTGTGTGTGTGTCTGCTGTGTGTCTATGTGTGTGTGTCTGTGTCCTACGGGCAAACACAGTTGGCACAATAGTAGGCCAGCGTGCAACTCCCGCAGATGTATCTCTTGCAGCTACCGCACACAATGTGTGATTTGCGGTCCTTTCTCTCTGGACAGAGCTGACACCGCTTCCTTTTGCTCTGCACCCTCGGTGTGGCCGGTTTAGAATCCCGTCTTCCTCTAGGCCCCTTGTGACCGTGCCACCGGCTGCCCCCACCTCCTCGCCGTGGCGACGGCTTTGACAAGCGGCGGGGACGCCTCCGTGCGAGGCAGGCGGCGGCGTCTCGATGAGCGGATTCACAAGCGCCCTTCCCAACTGCTCGAGGAACACCCTCCTCTTGTTGAGCTTGCCGCGCATCCACTCGGGCCTGAGCTGTCGCCACAGCACAAAGGCGTTGTAGGCGGACACGTCGAGGATGTTGTGGAACAGGGCGAGGGCCAGCGGGCCGTCTTCCTGCGGCAGCTGTACGTGCCCACAAGCTTGTCCAGGGTGTCCACGCCGCCCTTGGTGTGGTTGTAGTGGAGGATGATGTCGGGTTTGGCTTGCCTGCCGGCCGCCAGCGCATCCCCCGTGTGGAGCGTGCTCAACAGCACCACGTTCCTGTGCCTCTTGGGCACGTAGGACACCAGAGTGGCGGCGGGCGTGAAGGCAAACTTGGGCCAGAGAAGACCGCCACGGCCCTTTGTGGCGAGCAACGCCCGGCGGCAGCTCGGGCTTGTTTTTTGCATCGTGCCCACCAGGGTGAGGCGTCGATCGTCGAGCAGCCGCTGGGCCAGCGCGTAGGAGGTGAAAAAAGTTGTCGCACGTCACGTTACGAGGGCCCCTCAGGCCCTCGGTCACGTCCCAGCACCACGCGGGCGCCCAGATTCCTCTCGGGCGTGCCGCTGACAGACTTGCCCGTGTAGAGTTGCATGTGCCACGCGTAGCTGGAGCCGGCGTCGCAGGCCACCCACGACTTGAGTCCGTACCGGGCGGGTTTGCTTGGCATGTACTGTCGAAAAGCACATCGACCTTGTGGAAGTGGCGTGTCACAACAAGAAGATGGAACACGATGGAACGAGATGGAGGAGGAAAAAAAAAAAAAAAAAGAAATGAACACACATACACATACACACATACACACATACACACATACACACACACACACACACACACACACACACACACACACACACACACACAAAGACAATTATGTACGGCAATGGTAGAAAAAAAAACAACAACAACAAAGCAACAAATACAACACCTCGAAGGGCACCAGCTGTTCGTCCACCGTCACGTCGGCGCCCGGGTTGTAGAGGCGAGGCAGCTGCCTCGTCCACTGCCCCACCTCTCGTCGACGGCAGCCAGTTTGTCCGAGGCTCGTCGGGCAGCTCTCGACTTCGCGGTCGTCGAATCGCAACAGTCTAGAGCACGTGGAACTGCTTGATTGGCATCGTGGCGCGGAAAATGGCCCTGCCGCTCTCCTCGTGCCACAGGCTCTCCAAGGCCTCGTTGCGGGACCGGTACACGCCCGAGGAGCAGCAGCCCGAGGTAGGCTCGCAGGTCCGTGGCGTCCATCGCTTTCCACTTGCTTTCCACGGCTGTGGCATATCTCCTTTGACCCTCAAGGTTCGTGGCGGCCACAACCATGTCTTCGATTTGCCGCGTGACAAACAGGCCAAACGCAGAGACTATGTCGTGGGCGTGTTCAGCGGCATAGTCTGTGGGTCCCGCAGCATCAGCATCAGCAGCAAAAGCAGCAGCAGCAGCGCGTCGTGTGTCGTGTGCTCTTCTCGGTCGGGTTTGTCCTTTTCGGTGGCGTGGCGTGCGGTCTAAGGCACCTGGGATGACATGTTTTCGAGGACCATTTGATTTTGCCATCTTTTGACACAAACGTTTCCTCATCCTGCTCGTCCTCCTCTGGCCCCTCGTCTTCACTACCCTCTTCTTCTTCTTCTTCTTCTTCTTCTTCTTCTTCTTCTTCTTCTTCTTCGTCTTCGTCTTCTTCTGCATCTACTTCTTCTACTTCTTCTTCTTCGTCTTCTTCTACATATACTTCTTCTTCTTCTTCTTCTTTGTCTTCTTCTTCTTCTTCTTCTTCTTCTTCTTCTTCGGCCCTTACATGTCCACCCTCTTCTTCTTCTTCTTCTTCTTCTTCTTCTTCTTCTTCTTCTTCATTTACTTGTTCTCCTCCTTTGTCTTGGCCTTGGTCATCGTCTTTGTTGTCGTCGTCGTCGTCGTAGCAGCAGCGGTAGTCTTTTTCTCTGCTGTGGTCGTGCATGTGTTGGTCCTCTTGTGACGCACACCCGCCGCCAGCCCGGTCAGCGTCGTTGTGTTTGTGTTCCCGGCGGGCCTCTTGTACTTTTTCTCCCTGTTGTACCTTGGCCTCAGCGGGGGCATTGCGGGCGGCGGCGGCGGCGGCGCCCACGATAATCCGATGCAGCTTCAACTCCAGAGTCAAACGACGGGCCATACTGCCGTTGCCCTCCCCCAGGCTGTGCCGAGGCCACGTGCAAAAAGTGCACAGGTCCGAAACAAGATGACGTAAAAAAGAAAATGACAACAACAAGAAGACAAATGTGTCTACAGTGTATACTGTGTGTGTGTGTCTTGTATGTATGTGTGTCTAATAGAAATAATAAGTAGACCAATATCAAGCCTTTGTTTGTTTGTTTGTTTGTTTTTCATTTAACCTCCCTTTCCACTCGCCTTTGCCTTTCCTGTTTTTTACTACAACTACAAGCCACTGGCCAGAATGCTGTCGGGTCTCTGGGACCCCGGGGGAAGAATGCTGTCGGCTCTCTGAGACCCGGGGGGCAGAATGCTGTCGGCTCTCTGAGACCCGGGGGCAGAATGCTGTCGGGTCTCTGAGACCCGGGGCAGCAGAATGCTGTCGGGTCTCTGAGACCCGGGGGCAGAATGTTGTCGGGTCTCTGAGACCCGGGGGGCAGAATGTTGTCGGCTCTCTGAGAACCGGGGGACAGAAGAATGCTGTCGGCTCTCTGAGACCCGGGGGGCAGAATGCTGTCGGGTCTCTGAGACCCGGGGGGCAGAATGCTGTCGGGTCTCTGAGACCCGGGGGGCAGAAGAATCCTGTCGGGTCTCTGAGACCCGGGGGGGCAGAAGAATGCTGTCGGGTCTCTGAGACCCCTGGGGCAGAAGAATGCTGTCGGGTCTCTGAGACCCCAGACCCCTGGGGCAGAATGCTGTCGGGTCTCTGAGACCCCTGGGCAGAATCTTCTGAGACCCCGTCGGGTCTCTGAGACCCGGGGGGCAGAAGAATCCTGTCGGGTCTCTGAGACCCCGGGGCAGAAGAATCCTGTCGGGTCTCTGAGACCCCGGGGGGGCAGAAGAATGCTGTCGGGTCTCTGAGACCCCTGGGCAGAATGCTGTCGGGTCTCTGAGACCCCGGGGCAGAAGAATGCTGTCGGGTCTCTGAGACCCCGGGGGGGCAAAGAATGCTGTCGGGTCTGAGACCCCAGGGGCAGAAAGAATGCTGAGACCCTGAGACCCGGGGGCAGAAGAATGCTGTCGGGTCTCTGAGACCCCGGGGGCAGAAGAATGCTGTCGGGTCTCTGAGACCCCGGGCAGAAGAATGCTGTCGGGTCTCTGAGACCCCGGGGCAGAAGAATGCTGTCGGGTCTCTGAGACCCCGGGGCAGAATGCTGTCGGGTCTCTGAGACCCCGGGGCAGAATGCTGTCGGGTCTCTGAGACCCCGGGGGGGGCAGAATGCTGTCGGGTCTCTGAGAAAAATGCTGTCGGGTCTCGTAAAATGACGTAAAAAGAAAATGACAACAACAAGAAGACAAATGTGTCTACAGTGTATACTGTGTGTGTTGTATGTATGTGTGTGTAATAGAAATAATAAGGAGACCAATATCAAGCCTTTGATTGTTTTTTTTTTTTTAACCTCCCTTTCCACTCGCCTTTGCCTTTCCTGTTTTTACTACAACTACAAGCCACGGGGCAGAATGCTGTCGGGTCTCTGAGACCCGGGGCCTCGGCTGTCGGGTTTCTGGGACCCTGGGCAGAATGCTGTCGGGTCTCTGAGACCCCGGGGGGGGGCAGAAGAATGCTGTCGGGTCTCTGAGACCCGGGGCGAATGCTGTCGGGTCTCGTAAAAAGAAAATGACAACAACAAGAAGACAAATGTGTCTACAGTGTATACTGTGTGTGTTGTATGTATGTGTGTGTAATAGAAAAAATAAGTTGACCAATATCAAGCCTTTGTTTGTTTTTTTTTTTTTTTTTATTTAACCTCCCTTTCCACTCGCCTTTGCCTTTCCTGTTTTTTTACTACAACTACAAGCCACTGGTCAGAATTCCTCAGGGACTCAAAGGTGGGACAATGCCCTGAGGCTAGCAGAACTATTACGATCGATTGAATGTGCCACGGGTCTCTGAGGACTGGGACCCTGGGCAGAATGCTGTCGGCGGGTCTCTGAGACCCCGGGGGGCAGAATGCTGTCGGGGCAGAACGCTGTCGGCTCTCTGAGACCCCGGGGCAGAAGAATGCTGTCGGGTCTCTGAGACCCCCGGGGACAGAGGGCAGAATGCTGTCGGGTCTCTGAGACCCCGGGCAGAAGAATGCTGTCGGGTCTCTGAGACCCCCGGGACAGAGGGCAGAATCTGACCGAGTCGGGTCCCAGGGACCCAAAGGACAACACTATGGGTAAAACTGCACGGGTCCCCGTGACCCAAAGGACAACACAAGGGTTAACGGATCGGAGAATAGCGCTTCGACAACATCTGCTGGCAGAACGCTGTATTGCCTGTCCCAAAGTCAAAGTCACAGCCACCGGAAACAGAACCAGATGTGTTTCGAGCCATTGAACTTGATATGATGTGGTCTATGAGCTTGTTATTTTTATTCAATGTATTTGTATGAAAAAAAAATTTGTAGGCTTTTCTTTTTCGTTAAAATGTGGACTCTTGCTTTTTTTTGCTGTTTTTGTTTCACAGAAATGTGGTCCGTAAACCTTTTGGTAGCCAAATAATGGTTTAAGAGGAGAGACAATTGACACACAGAAGCCTCTGCCTTTGGTTATTTGTCTCCAAAAGCCACGCCATTGTCTCTTCAACACAGAAGAAAGAGCCATGACACACTCCGTGCCTTTGTGACAGAAACAACGCTGAACTGATGAAGCTCATAGACACGGCTGCCTTAGCCTCAAAAGGTGGTAGGGTGGAGTGTTGGAGTTGCTGTTGACTTCCGCAGATGTGTGTCGTTGACCACACTGCACGGTTGCGGTCTTCACTCTTGACTTGGCATCCCCTCGCTTGCTGCTGGTGACGACCCATGGTCCACATGCTGAGAAGGTGCATATCGTAGAAGTGTCTGCGGATAGTCGTATGGGCTTTTCACTGTGGGATCTACGTAGCAACACAATAAGGCCAACAGGTCCCCAATGTTGTGCTGGTGCGTGACCTCAACGAAAAGGGGTCTGTCGAAGTGACTTTCTTGTGTTCCTATGAAATCGTAACCGCCTCGGGTGACACATTTGACATGGACACGGCCCAAGCTTTTCTTCTCGTGATCTGTTAGGGTCCTGTTGTTTAGGCGCAGACAGTTGTACAACGCGGACATGGTGTTGGTGGATGAAGTGTCTGTCTTGGTTGAGCGTGAACTTGTTCCTGATATTGTTGACACGGGTGGCCCGAGTCAAGCGTTGGTGAATGTAAATACGGGGCTTTTATTATGGTTGTGTAGCGTGTGGTGACAGGCTCACTCGATCCTATCTTTCATACAGGCTTTTGGTGCGGCGTTAGATATAACTTGAGATTGAATTGTACGCAGTCATAGTAGCTTCTGTGGTGGTCTCGAGCCGGGTGGCCGTGTCCAGGATCGCTCTCTGACCATCCCGTCGACAGTCTCGCGTCTCTCCTTGAGAACGGTCGAGGTCATGACCATGGTCACCACGTACATGCCGTAGATTATGATGTTGAACACAGCGATGGCACACTCCATGTTATGCAGCCTCTGAGCATTGCTGATCAGAGGTCGATACAGTAACTCCATGCACCCCGCTATCACAGCCATGAACAGCTCAATGTTCATCATGACAAGACACATGATCACGGTCCTGGTGCTCTTGGACTCGGGACCCCTGTGCGCACCTGACACGTCGTCCATTTTCAGTTTGCTTTTGACGGCGAAGTAGCTGAGCACTATGCTCACAACCATGGCCAGGCATCCCAGCGTGATTAAGGCTATCCCGTGGGATGTAGGCGTACTCGTATTTATGTTTAGCCTCGGCCGAGGTGGAGTCTGTGGCTGGACACCCCGTAGTCCTGGTACCGTGTGTGTTGTCGATGAAGTACAGGATGTTGTTCGGGATGGTGAGGAAGCCCACAATGAGAGAGGTGACGACGGCTATTGCCGCTCCCAGCTTACCCTTAAAGCGAACAGCGGCTCCATTCAATAGGGCTGGCACTTTCTTGGTATTGGCTACCAGAGTCTCGATGCTCATCGGGTTCCTGTACCGATGCATATCTCAGAGAGGATCCTTGCCCCTCTTGTGGGCTTGTTACTTGTTACTTACTCACAACGCGTTTCTCCCACAATAACGATACCAGTCAGCTGGCGACGATTCTAACACTTTAATACAATGAAGCTCCAAGAGCCCGCAATCGAGTTCCGGGGCTCAAATGGCACGCTGTGCGCCAAGTCCACCGCAGACCACCGTTGGTACAAGGTTCAAGGTATCACCAAAACTCTGGAGTCTATCAAGTTGTACAAGAGGCGAGGGCGCAGACACAACATGATAAGCATGGACTTGTTTGCCAGGGTACTTAGGGACCTGAATGCAAACGCAGACAGTTCACTCGAATGGGTGCCGGAGTACATAAGAAGCCTGAATGCGACAGAGTCCCAGGGGTTGGCACTCCAGAAAGCGCTTTTGCAACTGTTGAGGTCAAAAGCTCTCACTCCAGAAGCCTGTAGACACCTGTGGGACAGGACCCACATGTCATCCGTTATAGGCAATGTGGTAGACGCTCAGTGTAAGGATGTGTTCAACGGAAAGAAGACAATGTGTGACGTGGGTCCGGTGTCTCGCCTGATTCTCACGCAGCTTGAAGCTCTGTGCCTGACTCCGATATGCGCAGGGCTCAAGGTCGCCGGTGTGCCCAGGCCCGACAGGTTTAGCAGCAGTGGCAGCAGCGTGCCCAGAGCCTACACGTACCACAACGGCTGTACACGGTGCACCTCCATAGGCGACACGTGGGGCTTCTACACTGAAGTGGACCTAGTGGCCCACGATACCATAAGGGACAACATAGTGCTGCTCGAGATCAAGACCAGGAACAACGAGACACTGGATCAGGTCACCTTGTGGCGATACAACACGCAACTATGGCTGGCGTGGCTGATGTTCTCGCTCACGTACCCGAGCATGGCGGAGCGGTCCGTGGCTTACCTGGTGATAGTCAGACCCGGGACCAACCAGGTTACCATAAGGACTTGCTCACGACCCACAATTTCTAGGTCCCTGCGCACCAAGTTCCCGTGGCTGACCAGTTTCTGCCCACATGTGCTTAATTGTCTTACTCCTACATGTATGAACATGAGAGTCGAGACTCATCTGGCCATGGCAAAGGCGAGCGGGGTGGCCTCTTGGGTGGACGAGACCGAGTTGAGTTACAGGAACATGCTTTTCAATGAGGAGAAGAATAGAATTGCCACTCAAGGCTTGGCCTGTCTGACCACAGACTTGTTGTGAATCTAAACATTCACACTCAAGGCTGCAGGGGCACACACACACACAAACATCCTCACCTTGTGTGTGTGTGTGTGTGTGTGTGTGTGTGTGTGTGTGTGTGTGTGTGTGTGTGTGTGTGTGTGTGTGTGTGTGTGTGTGTGTGTGTGTGTGTGTGTGTGTGTGTGTGTGCGTGCGTGTGTGTGTGTGTAACATGTGGAGTAACACGTTGAGTGAAATCTCTGTGTCTCAATGTGTACCTGTCCAACCAGTGCTTTCTTAGCTGGGATCCTTTGCTTGAATGCCTTATAAAACAGCACATGTGTAGTTGTCCCAAGAGTCAGAGTGATCTCTGAAGCCTATGTGCTGTCTTTGACCCAGTGCTGCCAACAGGCTCACGTCCCACCGGTTTGGCAAACATGGGGTTGAGACACAATGCTATCCACGCTATGCTTGCAAACCCTCACCTGGCGCCATTCGAATTAATTGATGCACCATGTCAACAGCAGGATTGGACTCTGATAGACCATCTCATGGCCATCTACAAAGTCAAGGAGAGTGACTACATTGAGGATGACCCGCGGGCGTCCATAGTGAGCATGGCCAGAACGCTGGCCTGTGGCTACATCTCAGAGAATGAGGGTAGTCGGTGTGTGGTGCTTGTCAAAGATGGAACTAGGGCTCAGAAGCCGGCCGTGAGGGAGCTCAGACTCAGCCGCCGCCTGCGCCTCACATTGAGTTCTGTAAGCGCAATCTGTGTGCCATAGAGTACACAATGATGAAGCTTTTGGCCGACATGGGTATGAAAAACAAGTTGTTTCTAGTGACCGGGGCCAAGGGAGAGGACAAGGGGACCTCTGTCAATAACCTTGTGTCGTTCCACAAGAAGTACATGGAGGGCCAGAACAACAGCGGGTCGCTGAACACGCTCAACGATTGGAAACCTCCCGAGAATGAGCTCTGCAAAGTAGATCCCAATCACGCAGACGGAAAGATAGAAAGACCCGACGGTCTTGAGGGTGTCTTTGTGGCGAGCTTCGCGGACCCAGAGACGCCACAGTTGTCTTTGTTGCGTGTCGCGTGTCGTCTGTGTAGGACCACAGAGGCTGACACGCTGCTCGTGGAGTTGGCCAACTTGCTCACGGGCAATGTGACCGTGTGCTCTGGAGACTCCGACGTGGTGGCCGTGCTGACAGCTTGCGGACGGGAAGGTGTTACTTTGAGGATGGACAACAAGAGCTACCGGAAGAATCAAGACATGCACATGTCGAGCTACGGCAAGCTGTTGTTTGCTGTCCCCGAGAAACAAGCACTGAAAGTGCCACTTCTGGAGCTCTCAACAAGCGAGGGTAGGTTCCGAGCTCTGTGTGACATTGCTGCCGAGGACGAACACCTGCTGCTACCAGAGACGCGAGAGCAGCACGACAACTTTGAAGTCAGTCTGGATAACCACGAGTCAGCTGTGGGGAGAGTTGACTTAAAGCTAAACGTAGCTAGGTACCTGTACCAGGCCGGGATCAGGGGCTCTCTGTATCCCACCTTTCTGTCTAGGTTCTCGACCAAAGGGGACCGATTGAATGTGTTGTGTCGCGCTGTGGATGCACTCTGTGTAAATGGAAAAACGGTCAGTTTCCTATTCGAAACACTATGGCCCGCATCTGACCAGAGTCTGACACGGAGCTCTGAATTGGAAACCTCCAAGTTTACGGGTGACAAGAGGAAAATCTCCTGTCTGCAGGAGCACAACGAAAGCCCTGAGCTTGAGCTAGAAGAGCATGCACACGTGGCAAACCAGAGCAGGAAACAGGAGACCTTGTGCGGTCTCAGGCGCTTGAGCAATGCGTACATGAAAGGTCTGGTGCCGGGGGCAGTTACGCTCGGTATTTGAGATTGAACCAAGCTGGCAGCCATTTTTTCATGCGCATCAAAAGAGACGTTATCAGATATGATAAGGAGCGTATGGAAAAGTTGGTGTTTATGGCGCTGTGTGGGACCGACTACAACAAGGTGCCAGCGGGACTGGGGATTATGAGACTGATGACCGCAGTGGTGACCAGGTACACTGAATTTTCCTCTTGGTGTCATTTGCTGAGGAGTCTATGGGACACAATAGACACGTGTTCTCCTCGGGACTGCTACAACGTGGGTGTTCAACTCTCGGAATTGACAAATGTCCCCAAGTCAGTCCGGTCTAAGTGTTGGACAGAATTGAATTGCGACCTGATGGTCAAGAGCATGAAATATGCATACCAAGTGTGGAACCTGATGACACCAAGACCTGGTCCCGAGTACGGATTCTCTGATTGTGATGGTGCAGACTAGCTCGGTCTCGGCAGACCCTAAAGCTGGATAATGTGTACAGTGTGATATGTGACACACATTTGTTGTGCAGTGTACAATAAACTCCTTTAACCCATCATGTACTGTCTCACAGAGTGCTTCTTTACGTTTCAATGATTAATTTTATTGTTGCCAGGGTTTGATTTCTTACAGCGTCAGATATCATACCAAGGAGAGAGTAGAGAAAAATCAGTGACAACATGCCCACACTGTGCTCAAGCATAATTATTTTTAATGACTCAAAGGTACATTGTATAGTAACACATGGTTTGCTACAGTATGATCCATGCACATTGCCTCAAGATGCACCACAGTACTCGAAAAGTACAGAATTACAACAGAAAACAAACAACAAGTAAAGGCTGGACAGCTCAAGGGACACGTACACCAAATCAGTTTGGCTGGATAATGTGTACAGTGTGATATGTGACACATTTGTTGTGCAGTGTACAATAAACTCCTTTAACCCATCATGTACTGTCTCACAGAGTGCTTCTTTACGTTTCAATGATTAATTTTATTGTTGCCAGGGTTTGATTTCTTACAGCGTCAGATATCATACCAAGGAGAGAGTAGAGAAAAATCAGTGACAACATGCCCACACTGTGCTCAAGCATAATTATTTTTAATGACTCAAAGGTACATTGTATAGTAACACATGGTTTGCTACAGTATGATCCATGCACATTGCCTCAAGATGCACCACAGTACGAATACAGAAAAGTACAGAATTACAACAGAAAACAAACAACAAGTACGGCGTGCACAGCTCAAGGGACACGTTCCCGGGGTTGGTGGTAGCATGACAGCAAATCACGCCGGTCACCTTTGGCTGGATAATGTGTACAGTGTGATATGTGACACATATTATTGTTGTGCAGTGTACAATAAACTCCTTTAACCCATCATGTACTGTCTCACAGAGTGCTTCTTTACGTTTCAATGATTTATTTTATTTTTGCCAGGGGTTGATTTCTTACAGCGTCAGATATCATACCAAGGAGAGAGTAGAGAAAAATCAGTGACAACAAGCCCACACTGTGCTCAAGCATAATTATTTTTAATGACTCAAAGGTACATTGTATAGTAACACAGGGTTTGCTACAGTATGATCCATGCACATTGCCTCAAGATGCACCACAGTACGAATACAGAAAAGTACAGAATTACAACAGAAAACAAACAACAAGTACGGCGTGCACAGCTCAAGGGACACGTTCCCGGGGTTGGTGGTAGCATGACAGCAAATCACGGCGGTCACCTTTGTTGAGAGTGTGAGTGCAACACGCATCCATGTTCACACGGGACCATAGGGGAGATTCACCAACGATAGCGTCTATGGACCACCGGAAGATTGACAGGACTTTGTAGTCATCCTCAGTGACATAAGTTTTGAGAGCCTTGAGGATCTCTCTTGCGTCATTGTTGTTGCGCGCATCTCGGAACCTCTCAATGTTGTACATGTCCAGCCAAGAGTGGACGTCTTTGTGGTCCTTGCTTCTCTCAAATATGCAAGCCAATCCGTCCACAATAGCTTCCACAAGGTTCATGTCATCCATAGCGCCCTGTGTGAAGTGCTCTGGGTGATGTGGGTTTTCCTTGTAATGGTGCTTGAGTCCAAAGTTGGCCATGGGTATTATCAGTGAGTCGAGGTCCCGGTAGAGGGGATCCCACGAGCAGACTCCGGCTTTCTCTTTGGTCAACTTATGCGCACACCGTCTGTCAAGAGCGTGTCTCTTTCTTGCGTTTTCAGCCAGGGCGTTCACCTCCATGTTCACGGCCATGATACCGACGTGCGCGCAGCTGTTTCCATCTTACTGGTCTTACTAGAATCGTGACACAAGATGTTTCTGATGTAGTGCCTGTTGGCCAGAAGGTCCAGAGGGGTTGCACGTATCCTGGTGTCTTGCTCCAGAGCTCTGGCAACCAAGGTCCCAATCATGGTCACAAACATGGTGTGTGACAAGAGGGCCTTGTGGTGCTCCCTCACAGGGAGCACTGTACTCAAGGCTTCCTCACACTCGTACGGCCAGACATTTGCGGCCGCGGCTGAGCACAGGACATGAACCAGTTTGCTAGTCGCGTGCTGGGTCACAGGGGGCTCGATTTTCAATCTCTTCTCATTGCATGCAACTAGGACGTGGCGTGTGGATTCATCAATTGACTTTGGCATGTAGTGATATTGCTTTTGTGCGGGAATTAGCGGCTGAATTGTCACTTGTACACCCGAGTCCCCATTTGCCACATCCTTGGGGAAGCTTGTGGTCTGGCAGAAGGAAGTTTAGTGGATGCCATGTCCCGAGTTGATAAATGTTGGGAGGATTAGGAGGATTGACGGGAAAGATGTGTGTTCACAAGAGCCAACCACAGGCCACGTTAGTAGACAGAGACAAAGTGTTGAAGTATTGGTCCAATGGCAAGTGTGAGACTCAAGGATGTCATCTCACTCACAGTAAAGGCTCCGTGAGACCCTTGTCTAGCCTTACAGGGACACGTCGGTCCCTGCTACACTTTAGTGTGATGATGATAGCAATCAGTAACATGCAGGTGAGAGCCGACAGGGTAGCAGAAGCAGCACCCATGAACCAAACACGGGCTGTCGCACTCTCACAGTCTAGACAACCCTGAGATCGAGCGACTGTCTGCGCGTGTATTTTGTCAGTGTGTTTTCGAGCGGCGTGATCCATGGCCACCATGGTCTGTAACACAGATTCCTCGCTCCAGCAATAGTGACGAGCGATCCGCTCGCTCCCGAATGCTGGCGAGAGACGTGTGCATCTCGGCCTCAGACAGAGAGTAGATATTGGAGACTCTCCTCGGGCTCTTGGTCGCCTGGAGCGCACGTGTGGTTGTGTAGACACCGTGAGCTCCCTCGGGTGCAGTCCTCAGCGTGTACGTGTTCCACTGTGGCTGGTAGCAGATAGGACCAAAGCACAGGTGCCCGCACACCACGGGGCACTCAGAACTTATCTCGCCCCTGCGGTTCACTCGGCACGCTGCGACCGTGGTACTGTCGATCACCAGAGGTTCGCATATTCCGAGCGAGTTGCACAAGGGCACCTGGTAGTTTGCCTCTGCGTCGCTCACCATGGGCCTGTCTAGCCAACAAGTCCTGTTGCCGTGTGACGAATCAATGAAGGGCATGTACCAACGTGAGAGCACCACGGGCTTCCAGTGCTCCCTCTCCACGACCACGATGAGCCTGGATGACTGCGAACGGCTCGCCACGGGTATGTCCGTAGTACTCTGTGATGAATGTGGGCTCGCAGCCGGTCATGTCCGATCTTGTGATGCCCTGGGCACAAGAGAATAAGCGCCGGTGGGCTCCTTGTAGGGCGAATGTGACTGCGTTGAGCTGCATGGCCAACTTTAGTGCACCGCTCTTCCAGTTGTCCAGTAACTCGTTGAACCCACTCATGTCGTTGGACCCCAAGACCGACCGGCCATGTACAGTGGTCCTGAGGGCGGCGCTCGGAAAATGTTCCGCCACAGAGCTGAGTGCGTCGTCGATCAACCTCCTGTACGTTCGCATTACGTCCACGACTTGCGAACCCGAGTCCCTGTTTGCCAAGAGTTTAAGAACGCCCGGGTCCATAGCGCTTGTGTGACCAAAGACGTCCACTAGAGCGGCTACATCCCTGAAGGCCGCTTCTAGCGAGTCCATGGCCCTGGTGTACTCACGCTGGCCGTTTTCAAGGCAAACTCAGCCGCGTTCCAACTGCCGCTGGAGCACAGTTGATCACAACGGTGTGGAGTTGACTTGTTTTTTTCCTCGGGTAAGCCTTTACAGGCCACTTGGGCGCAATCAAGGTACTCGACTTGGAGACGGCTCGTCGTCAGGTTCAATCCCAGAAAGAAGTGGTATACTAGGAAGGTTTTGTGCCAGGCGTGGGATCTTCCATTTACTGGGGGTGATTATCACCCTGTGATCTCGGGAGTCCAGAGAAGCGGGGTTCTGGCGTTTCACTGGAGCTAGCGTTCATTGGTGCTGACCGTTGACCGAACCCCACCGGGTATCGAGCCCAGAGCAAAGCTAGTGGCAGCAGTAGACAGACGGCCGAGAGTTGCGAGACTGTAGTCATCGCCAATCGTCATTATTTCAGTTTCCTAAACCGTTGTTGCCGATATGTACTGCATATCAAGCAGAGCGTTGCAGTCAAAGCAATGTTGATTAATAAAGCAAGTATGCATGCAGTCAGGCATAGTGCAGAGGTGCGTGCCGAGATGTATGTGACGTGTTGCACTCTCACTTCGGTAGCCCTCCCATCCTGCATAAGCACTCTGGCCAGTCGAGAGAACGTATCCCCTAGAGCCTCAAGAGAGCTGTTCATTGTGGTCATACACGCCTGGGCCTGCTCAGCAACATCTCGGTTGAAGTCAGGGCAGTAGAGCAACGCGACGCCCTCCGTAATCCTGGAGGCGAGCGGTCCCAGAGTTGCGATGTAGCTTTTCACACTGGACACCAGGCATTCATCTCTTTGCATGTAGTAGCCCGGCGCGGGCTGAGGAGACAAGGGCGGCTGGGATCCGAAAGCGAACGGCTCCAGGTCGCATGGGATCTCAACGCGCCTCACACCATGGTTGACAGCCACTATCATCTTGACCAATTTGTCATTTTGCGCGTCCTCGCTGCATGTAATTGCTATCGGGTACCCCATACCTCCTTCGGGCCATCCATTGTGAGCATAGTCTCCCAAGTCCATGCATAAACTAGAGCCCCTGATGCACTCGACCGTCTTTGAAATCAAGTGCATTCTCTCCAGGAGCAAGGTGGGCCCCAAGAGTGATTCTTGGTGAACCGAGGGGAATGCGGTGGTGGCATTGTGTACTGGCTTATCGTAAAGCCACTTGTGTTCTTCTCCCGTGAGCACGGGTTTGCCAAGCCAGCGACTCGCTTCCGATATGCTTTGGAGAACGGCGGCATGACTGGAACCAGTTTCCGGTACTGTCACAGAGATCCTGGCATGATGCTGAGCCCCGCTAATGTAACCATGGCAACCTCGGTGTTTGTTATCACGTTGATCTATGTCTTCCTTGTCTTTTCGGTGTACACCAAAGGAGGGAAACCTGAGGCTGCTGCTCCTTACAACCGTGTCTGGCAAATAGATGCAGATTGTCCCCCTGTCGTGATTGACAAAGGCCACCATGTCCTTGTAATTCAAGTTGACAACCTGGGCGCCATGTGGAACAATTTTGACTTTGTCAATACTGCTCTGGGCGACAAGCTCGTTGCCTATTGGCAACGGAGCACCTACGTTCATGTCTGAGGACAAGCCCAGTCGCAGGTTTGGGATCTCGGGAACCGGGACAAAGCTTTTGGCCTGAGCCATGCTCCCGGTCACGTGCTGAAAGAACATACCTCCTTCTAGCTTATACACGCCGTCCACGTGAGCGTAAGATTGTCTGCTGTCTCCAAATGCCGAGTCTCTCGTATACCGGTAGTGTAACGTCTGGAGCTTGGCAGTAGCAAAGTTGATTGTGTGTGAGAGCTCCGTGAAGGTCGGCTCGCAGTCCACAGGCGTGCCAAAGGTGTAGTCGAGGTATCCCAGAGAATATCTACGCACTCCCCACTTGGCCATGTCTTCGATGATGTCGGTGAGGTGATGCATTGAGTAATGGACCGTTACAGCAGGGTCCCCAGTGTCCTTGCCACTGTGTCTGTTGACCAATTTCACCCGATTGCAGCTCTCAGTTACATAGTCGGCCGAGGGCACCGAGACCACAATACCCGCGGTTGTTGGATCTCTTGCATAGCTCCTCAAACACCACAAGTCCGATCCTCTCCCGGTGCCGTTCGTCACGGGGAAGCTTGATTGCATATTCCTCTACCGTGTCTCCCACGGTCCAGCGTGCCGGCTTCACTCGTTCACAACCCATAGAGAGACTCGTTGGAAACACAGATATTGTGTCCAGGTTCAGGAAAGCCCCGTGCAACGAGACAAGCAGGCCCAACTCCTGTAACACAGTCTCAGCTTGCACCTGCTCAGGCAACAAGGTGCCACTGAGCCCACCTCGCACACTGTCCACCTGGTAAACCCTCAGCTGTAGTCCTGCACTGTTCAGCGCGGCTGCTGGGCGATAGCTGTTTGGACAGATGATGACGACGATGGTCATGTCTTGGTGACGGCACACACTGCAGTCCTTGGGGAACGGTGGAGCCTGACGACAATCAGGAATGGGATTGTTTACATCTTTCCGGTACAGGAGGTTGTTTTCCCAGTCGTATATGGCTGTCAGTGTAGAACAGCTCTCCTTACCACCGTTACCACATTTGAAGAGATTGTACTCGTGAGATTGCACATCGTACCCGCTGATCCGAATGGCGTCAGATATCATGTCTGCCGAGAGGCCAGGGATCAACTCTAACTTGGACCCGTATAGATTTTTGACCATAGCAAAGTCTGCAGACTTCACACCCAGGTCCACGTCAACGACTACCACTCTTGGAGCTTGTTCGGTGCTCCCTGGGTCAATATCCAGTCTAGTACAGCTGAGATCTCTTCCTGGTGTGGCGTGACTCTGTTAGAGTGTAAGAATCTGAGCTTCACACCAATCCTCTTTCCCCAGCCTTGGTCGAGTCGAGTACAGTTTTCAAGGTGTCCACGGCCATAAGTGGCACGCATACAACTCGGGCGCTTTTGTGTTGTCACCGTCCTCCTTTGACAAGGAGCGCACGGCTATGGACAAGTAGTACTCGCCACCGACACCCGGTGCGCGGGTCTTGTATCACAATGTCAAACTCCACCAATACCACGTCACATTGGAGCATGTCCGGAGGCTCAGATTGAGCATCTCGTTTTGGTCCAGGCGAGCGGCTGAAAATGTCCATCTTGACTAGACAGAAACTTTCAGTCGTGGTGGGGACCGAGCCATACAACACCCTACCCAGGGTACTTATCTGGGTGTCAGGTGGCGTGCGTACAATTTCCAGAGTCCAGTCGTTATTGCTACCTGTGACTCCTTTTGACAAGTGAGAAAACTTGCTCGAGAGACACATCGGTGAGCACAGGCCATTGGGGTTGATGTAATTCAGCAGGGCTCGGGTGCAATTGCAGGCCGTGCTCAGCCTTGGTTTCCACATACAGTTGACACGTAGCATGTCAGATATACCCATCACGGTCCTGCTCCGTTTGTCATTAAGGGCAACGTGGACTTGCAATGTGTCAAACAGGCCACAGTGGAAGCTTTTCACGACCAGCGAGATGTCCAGTGTGTCCACCAAGAAGCCACTTGACAAGTCTCTTTTGGTCCAATTGAGGCCTCTGGTAATGTCGTATCGCCAGATGTGTTTCTCAATGTTCTTCTTGTTTGCTGCCAGCACTAACCTGTCCCCATAGCTACCCGTGTACCAAGTAAGATGGGTGAATGTGTACCGGTCGGACATGCCGGGGGGATGGTGATTTTAGTTGGTATTGTGACCGTGTCATTTTCCGCTAGCCACACTGAATTGTCTTGCATGAACTCAATGGACACTTTGGGTTCCGGATATTGCTGACCGAGTAGCGGTTTTGCCACAGCATCGTACATGAGGTTTGCCAATTTGTAAGACGACATTTTGTTCAACGTGTAGTACAATGTCTCAAACAGCATACCCGGCCTACACATGGGTTGGTACTCAAAGTTGCAGGTACACAGGGTTTGTTTAAGGTTAGAGAATTTAACACACAGATTATCAACAACCCACTCTGGTCTGTCCCGCACCCACAGCATGGTCAGCCTATTGAGCGTCTCGAGAAACACCTTGGATTCTATCCTCTGTGCGGAACCCCGTGGTACCACGTAATCCCTCTGGTGTCCACATATTGTGTCATGCCAGGAGTTTCCACGTAGTATCACACTCTGACCTGCGGGACACAAGGTCCTGTGTGGCTCACAACGTTCTTTGGACTCTCTGTTCACAAATTGCCCGCTCGGACACACGGCTGCGCATCTTAGTCCTTCACCACCTCTGGGATAGCTAACGGGTCGCCCCAGAGGACACCAGCGCACACAGCGTGCTTGGCGACTGGCCGTACAGCCGATCAGATATGGCGTAACCTTTGTGCGGCAATAGTTTACTTTAGGACTGCACCGGTCCAGATTGACATTGTCCAATGAAGGCACAGCTTTCTGACTTGCAAGACTCACAATCAGTGTTGCTAGCACATAGGCTGGGCAATTAAGCAGCTTCATGATTATACTCGTCACGCTCGGATATCAGCACAGAGCCGGCTCCAAATGTCATGTTCGTCGGTCCACCGTGTGAACACCACAGCTTGGCCAGGACACACGCAACGATACCCAGGGACCTGAAGCTTTCAGATTCTCTGGTGAGAGAAACATAGATGGACATCATAGAGAACGTCTGGATGAGCTACACGCGTACCCCTCAGCTCTAGTCGAGGAAAATATTCAAGCATGTAAATGGTCTTATCCCACAAAGGACAAGGTCTTGGCTCCACGCACCCGGAGTCCGTATCAACTCCCCAAAGGACTAGGTCTCTGTTGCCAGGTTTCCATCTTGCTGAATTTCTGTACACTCTACACCAGGAACCTTTGTTGATACGGGCATTGACAATAACTGCACTCACCCAAGGCTTGTTTTCATATGTGTGTGCGTATGTATGTATATATGTATGTATGTATGTATGTATGTATGTATGTGCAACTTTCCCTATTATTCTTATTGTAAAAATTTACAAACGCACATGTTGAATTGTACATCATTTTATTTCATTACAACCACACATACATACACAACCACACATACACATATAAAGTAACTGTCAAGGGAGTGGATAATATACCCCACGCAAGCAGCTACAGCTTGAATGTCTCCAGCATGGCAGGGCAGGACTTATGTAGCCTCCAGCACAGCCTAGCCAGAGTTTTACCCCCCCCTCCAGCACAGGCTTGTGCGCTTGTCTGTCTGTAAAAGACCCATTGTTCAAATTGACAATAAAGACACTCAGTCGGTGCTAGTGTGTGTAGCTCCTTTTTTTTCCATTCTTCTTCAACACAACACGGGTTAGGGTACAAAACATTTCGGCTTGGTGTGTGTAGCAAAGACCAAGGCGCCCAGCGTGGACCTGAAGTGCACCCTATTGTGTATAGGACATGGGTAAGTTGCCGACTTTTCATTCGCCTGGACACAAAAGATTCCTGATCCGGTCTTCCTAACAGTCACAGGGACACTCCAGAGCAAAGCCAGTCTCTGGGCTTCACTTTCCACGTGAGCCTGATCTGGCACTTCTGCGAACCCGGAGACTAGCAAGGGTTGAGCTTGTCCCGGGGCTGTCAGTACTCCGTGGAAACTGTGTCCCAGCGATGTCACATTGTTCAGTATGGGGTTTGAGGACAGGCCCACGGACAGGGATAGTGGGTCATCAGAGCACGGGTCTTCTAGGTCATGTTGCGTGTTGAACGTGTCCACGTACTCAAACCCCGAGTCCTCCTTGTAACAGTTGGGGAGCCGTATGCACTTCCTAAATGAGTATGGGGCCTTGTCGATAGATGAGCGTCTGTTTTTTTCCGCACAACTTGAGTTGAGTCTCAGATGCCCGGTACCCAAGGAGTTGCAACCTCCTGTTGCCACAGTTTTGCCCAGGTCACAGAGTCCGCACAATCCTGCCCCCTCCGGGTAGGACAGAAGAGCGTAGTTGAGAGAGACATTCTCCATCTCCTCAAGCAAAGGTTTGTACGCCTCTATGCCCTCAAAGGCGCACAGTTCTACCGGGAGATACCAGAGCATCCTTAGACTGAGTTTTGACTTGGCTGAGGAAGCCCTGATGTACACGGCTATCTTACCCACGGCACTTGCCAGCTCCCTGACATGCAGCTTGCTCTCCCACTCGTTGCCCTTTGTTACTTTTGCCAATCTAAGCAGAGACTCAACAATCACTGAGATCAGACTCGCAGTCATGGCCTCTGAGACCTTATGCTTAACAGAGCGATCCGCATGGGTAGAGAATTTATCGTTGCATTTCCGACAACACTTGAGGTCCACGTCCAGGTTCAGTCTGCTGACAGGCCTCGCGGGTAGAAACACCTCATTGTAACACAGCCGGACATCTGGGTTTGCAACAATAGTACTCAGGTGTCCTCTGGATGTCACTGTGTACCGGTGCACTGTCTTACCCGTAACAGGGTCTACGGGGTCTTCCATGAGCAGCACGGGGTTGACAGAGCCCCACATTTCACGTGACGGTAGAGAACACAAGGGCTCACAGGTGCGCGTTAGACAGTAATTGACCAAGTTGTTGAATTTCAGATCGTGCCCTGTTTGCACACTAAAGCTGTAAGGGAAAGCCCTTGGTCCGTCCGTCAAGGTCCCCGCGAGGTTGTTGAACATGTTCCAACGTGTCACCATGTTGTCCCTGGGACAGGGGCAGACAAGATGTGTCGTTTTCCTGGCGCTCACCTCGGCCGGAGAGGTTTGACTTTCCAAATTGTCCACTTCCTCAAGGTTGTTTAATGACAAAGGTCCGTCTCCGTCATCTCGGACTCTACATTCTTGTTCCAGTTCAGGTCGACCCTGTTTGTCGTCTGGATAGTTCCAGTGAGAAAACGTGTCATGATCGCGCCCTGTCATTGGGATTCCATGGAGGGACCAATGAGCCTCGAGACTCTTGTCAAGTAGCCCTCCTGTAGCCATCATGTCTCTTGTGTCTGGGAGTCCCAAGTTACCCGGCTTGGCATAGTGCAGACCTAAGGCTCGGTGGAATAACGGATAGTGGTGCATGATGTCGTACTTTCTGGCAAGCATTTCACCTACCGTATCGATAAACAGTGAGCACACTTGCGAACCAAGCTTCAGTTCCTCGTCCTGGGCATTCTGTGTGTAATGCTCTAAAAAGTTCACACACTTGACACCCTTAGACACGCACATGTCCTCAAGAGCAGCCTGGGTAGCCACCGGTTGCGCGTGCCCAATTGACTCCAGGAACTTTATATCCTGCTCCAGTGTACACACCGAGCTGCCCTTTCTGCCGATAGTGAAGTTCCGAAGCACTTGTGCAGGGAGCCAGGTTGTGGTTTCAAAGCTAGGGGCAACCACGCGGAGGCACAGCGAGTCATCTTTGTGCAAGACAAGAGCTGCAGCCGAGGTGTTCCAAATGTACCATTCGTTCTTGACACTCCCGCTGGTCATGTAGCATGTAGCCGGAGGCCTTGGTGAACGGTTGTCATCTCCAGTGGCCAGGGCTTTTCTTCCCTTTAGTCCATTGGCTTTTGTGGCATACGCCATGGCTTACTAGGGCACACTAGTGTGCAAAAGAGCGCAAGATATGTGGGATGGTAAAGTGAAGTGTCAGCAGTCTTCTCACCCATGTTAGGACATTTTGCCACAGTCGGCTGTTGCACCTGCAGTCGGATATTTCACGGCCATGGTGAGCCGTGGTCGGTTTGTCATCCATGGTGGGTTTCGGCCGTGGGGAGAGAACTCCATACACCAACAAAATAACTTACCCGTACCGGGGACAGAGCCGGTGGAAGTGAAGAATATAGGATAGAAAAAGTACTAGAAATGGAAAGAGAGGTGTATGTGCCCATGAAATGAAACACGTCATACTCACATCATTACTGGAAGACAAAAAGTGAGCGTAAGAAGGTCCCTTGTAACCCGTGTCAAATTTGTAGGTTCTGTTCTCTGGGTTTCCGCAAATGTGTGTGGGCTTCTCCGCGTGTCTGAACGACGGCAGTTGCTGCAGCTCCTCCATGGTGCTTCTCCACGCCCAATCTCAACGTGGTGCACATGTGTTTATTCTGAGCCTGTACCATCACGTTGATGTCCAAGTGTAGGAGCACTGCGGCCAGCAGCAGCCTCATCATCAAGCTTTTGCCACACTGCCTCGGAGCCAGACAGAGGGTGTAAGGGTTGGCGTAGCGAGAGAACTCTCTCTCCACATGGTAGCAGTGACTTAGGGCAGGGTTGACGTGGTCATAGCCCTCCGAGCCCAGAGGGGCTAAGCCCAGTTTGTCCAGCAAAGCATGCTTATACTTGAACAGCGCATCGCCAAACTGGCTCCTAGTGACACCCAACACCACACCCCTGAAGAGCTCTAGCTGAAAGGGCTCCATCCTCATGCCCTTGACTTGGAAATATTCAAACACCCTGTAGATCAGACGTTCGAATCGGTACATGACAGAGCTGGACGTGTCCCTCACACACACGCCGTGAAGCTGTAGCCTGCGGATCCTAGCCTTGGCACCCTCCAGTCCGCGCTCCCTTATCAGCACGGCTTGTGCCACACGGTCCGTTATCAGGCGATTGTACTCCGACATTCTCTCATTCTCCATTCGCTCCCTTTCACTGTTGCAGTCATCCTTGGCAAGCCTGGCTCTCACGCAGTCGACAGCCACGCCAACAGGCACGGACCTAGAGTTATCGATGGGATCTTGCACCACATTGCTGAGCAGCCACACGCAGTCCTCCGGGTTTGTGGACAGCGCCCGTTTGGGACATTGTAACCCCGTTGGCTTGTTACACCCGGAGGTCATCTGGAGCTCCGCGGATGATGAGAGCGTCATGTTATGCCCCGGGGGAATTCATCACAGACGGTTCTGTGTGTCTCACGGAGGAGGAGCGGGTGGACCCCTCACGATCTACAACAGTCCTGGATATGTTTGTGTTACCGCTGAAGGTTCACTTTAGATACTGTTGGCTTTACTCGGGTGTGCCCTGTGCCCACAACAACACGCGCCTGGGAAACAGAACGACGCAATTCACTGAACGAGAATGGCGCAACGTAAACCGAATGCTGATGACACATGAAAACCCAGAGCTTTGCAGCGAGGTGTGTTCCGTCGAGATAGCCGACCGGCAAGACATGAAAGCATTCTGGTTGACTGAGAACGGGCGACTCGTCTACGTGGATCGACTCTCTGAAGACATCAAGTTCCGCCACCTCAGGAAGCGGAACCTACGCGTGGTGCTGTCCTTGTGGACTAGCAACCCAGAGCTGGGCTGCGAAAAAACAATGCAGACTTCAGCCTTGGCTCACGCTAACCTGACAAGAATTTGTGGCGAGGCCATGACTTTGAGCCAGGGTAGGTTCTACAATGTGTACGCCAGGTATCCTCTCCACATCAACACAAACGGCGAACAAGACGTCTCCATCGAGGTGTTGCACGGGAGTGTGCAAGAGAAGGACATTGACGCCAGGGAGATACGGAACGGTCACGAGTTACTCGTCGAGCTTCATCCTCTTTACACGGAATATCTCAGCTTCATTACAGACACCTCCACGGTCTCCAAACTCAAGGAGAGAGTGTGGCTTCTGGGAGCTCAATGGTTGGTACAAGAAGATCTTTCAGAGCTGCAGTTTTCACTTAACCAGAAAAGAAACTGGCTTGCAAGAATGTCCACTAGATTGGCTTTATGTCTGACTATGTGAGTATGACATAGTGTGCACACAAAACAAAGACGACACAGCTTGCAAACAACAAAGCTGCGATGCCTTAGCTGTTGGTCGGGTGTTTTAGACAGTGGTTGGATGTCTTAGGCAGCTGTTGGATTGACCAGCACTCGGATACACCATGGCTTCATTAGTGTGTGCTCACAGTAGCTACTGATATGAGACAAAGATGACAGTAGCACGTACTAAAAACGTTCAACGTCAACCTTCAGGTGTAGATTTCCCCTTATCACCTTTGGGGCATGCATGGGTCTTAACTTGACTGCAAAAATGAAAGGAAAGGTCAGGAAGGGTGTCGGGATGAAGACACGTAAAGGTAAACGGCAACAAAGGATTGATCCTGACAAAGTCAGCGAGACCAGACGCAGTTGGAAGAAAAGGCTTCTAAAGCGCTACTTTGCAGAACGCGAGACCAGGTCTGACGTGTTGTTCCCATTCTCCTCACTGTGTAACAAAGTCCATGTCGGGCAAAAACAGAGTGACAGCCCACAGACCGTGAAATTGATGATACCGGTCAGCGAGGGCACCGTGTTTATCGGTGGAATTGATGCTAATTTCAGTGTGGGTGTATTGGCAAATATATTCTACCAATACACCACGGTACTTTGTGCTAAAGTCATATCATCAAAAACTCATACGTTTGGATGCATCACCATGTCTTCAGCTGAGGAGGCCTTAATGTGCATGGAACGTCTCAAAGATACAGTGCATTTGGGAGTTTTGCTATTCCGGCATGTTGGATACATGGACATGGGACCATGGCGTCTACCTGTACTATACAAATTTGATCTGACTCACACAGTGAACCGACATGTGAACCTTACTTCAAGTTAAGGACATTATCGACACGAGGAGCAGCGTATATGTCTGTGTACAGCACTTAACGCCTGTGGGAATTGTTGGATTTCTGTAAATAACATCACAGAGTACGGTCTAGACGTGCTCTTTTATGAAAAGCACAATGACATAACTGTTGTTGTGATTTAGTGCTATATAAAAAATTGAATTGAATTGAATTGTTTGATGTCATTTGTAAGGTGTGATACCCTGATGTGCGCACGGATCGAATCATTGGCATGGCTATTTTAGAATGATGCATTTTGTTACAATAGAACAAAGCCAGATTTTGGTTGGTCTCACTGCCACTCAGCGCCAATTTTCTCTAACAGAAATTTTACAATTTGTTAATGTGTGCAAACGGACAAGCCGTTGGGCTCGGACAAGTAGCCACGGAGAGGCTGAATATAACATGTACGGTCCGCTTGGTATATCACAGAGCATACAGGATCCTGGGTTGAGAAGTGCTACATGAGGTTTGGGTGTGCAACACAACTGAAGGATACAATGGAGAATTATTTGACAGGTGCAGTAATTGGCAAAGGTGCCTATGGAACTGTGTACAAAGCCACATGTAAAACAACTGGAAAAGAGTTTGCCTTGAAATGTCACAGACGTGGTGTAGAGGATACAACCGTGAGAGAGTTATCCTGTCTCACGGCACTACGGGGTCACCCTTATGTGATCCAGATTCACGATTGTGTCATCCACAATGGAATGATGGCCATGCTCATGTCCTACGCACCATACACGTTGTCAAACGTGATTCACAGTGAACACCTTCTCTGTCACGAGCAGGGCCAAGGGCTAAAGACGATTCCGTTGAGTTTTGTGGCTCGTTTTTCAGTTCAAGTGGCTGAAGCACTGTCTTACATGCACCTACTAAACCTGGTGCACCGGGACCTGACGCCATTCAATGTGCTGTACAGAAGATCTAACTGTACAAGTGGCTGACATGGGCCTCTAGACATTCCTGTAAATGGATGAGCGCACCTATGGTCACAGAGGCGTACAGGGCCCCTGAATTGTTTGGTGCAGTGGGCCTCTCAGAATACACTTGTGCCATAGACATGTGGAGCCTGGGGGTGTTGATTGTCGACGCTATGGAAAGGAAAGTGACATTCTCGAAATCATGGGCATCCCCGTACGAGATCATTGTAAAGACATTGTGCCCCAAAGACCACGCCAGTGCATCACTCAACCCTTTGGACCCTAAGACCATAATGCCCAAGGTGATGCAGTGTGCACTGGTCAAAAGGGTCGTCTTCAAATTGTTGGCTTTTCGCGAGAATGAGAGACTTTTGGCTCATGAGCTGCTGAAGGACACAGAATGGACTGAGGCTGCTCATATGACCAAAGAAGACCAAGACCTGGTCAGAGACCACATTCGTCGAAAGCGGGTGAAAGAATGAAGAAACAAGCAGTAGCATGAACATGATCAGTGTATTTATTGAAAATAAATAAACATAAAGCAACCTTGAGCACGTTTCTTTTCTCTGTTATGAACAAGGTGAAACAATCTAGAACATGCAATAACAAGAAAATCTAAACAAAAGGGAAGAAGTGTATGTTAACAGAACTGTACTGAAGTATGCAATGGAAGCCTTTGTGGCATCCCTCCAAAATACCATACCTATCATGACCAAAGAAGACCAAGACCTGGTCAGAGACCAGATTCGTCGAAAGCGGGTGAAAGAATGAAGAAACAAGCAGTAGCATGAACATGATCAGTGTATTTATTGAAAATAAATAAACATAAAGCAACCTTGAGCATGTTTCTTTTCTCTGTTATGAACAAGGTGAAACAATCTAGAACATGCAATAACAAGAAAATCTAAACAAAAGGGAAGAAGTGTATGTTAACAGAACTGTACTGAAGTATGCAATGGAAGCCTTTGTGGCATCCCTCCAAAATACCATACCTATCATACCTTTCGGATATTAACAAAGCTTGACACAGTCAATCACACATCCAACCCTAAAAGCCTCAGCATGGAGAGCCCTACATCCCAAAGTCCAGTTGTTCCTTGATGATCACGGCTACACGAATGAATGAGAGTTCAAAATTTATGGGGTTGACTTTCCTCACATTTACGGCACTACCAACAAATGTTCTAGCCATGGGTCTCACCGACGGATTTATACAACACCATAAAATGCTGGCAGATAGTTTGAGAGAAAAAATGAATCATGTCATACTGAGGCAACGAGGAGAGAGGTTGCTACAAGACAAACAACATGTGGAGAACCAGCGTGGCGTTGCTCATGTCAGGGTGCGCTCCAGAAGTCCAGACAATGTGCATAACACTCCAACCGCAACTGCAGGAACAATTTATGCCACATATCAACCCATGCTCGGGGAAAATTGCTGCGGACACTCTGTGAGAGCTATATGTACTGGACCAGAGTCACAAACCCCAGTGTGCTAAGCCGTGTCACCGTAAACTGCAGCTAAGCTCTGAGGGGAGAAGGGAACCGTCGCTTAGGTCTGATGTCAGTATGTTGGATAAGAGCCTGAGCAGGTCAACAGTAGCAACAACGCATGGGCGTCAGACTCGCAGCAGCAGTGTCTATGAGTATTAGATGTCCAAGCAAAGAGCCAATTCATTGGGAACAGAACTCACACATGTTCATCCAAGCGGAGGTTTCTACTTGACTCAGCGGTGGATGTCTTCACAAAAGGGGCCTGGAGTTAGATAAAAGAGAGTCACACCCAGACTGAAATTAGAACCAAGTACAACATTGACTGTAGCACATCTCTGATCTCAGCCCGGACAGTGGTCGCCTAACTATGCCTAAACTACGAGCTAGCATGCTAGCTTCTAGTCACGTGCGGTACAGACTCACTGTTCAGCCGAAGGTGTCTGGTGCAAGGCAATTCCACGCGCGCGGTGTCACACAACTCACACCAGATTCATCAAAGTGCTTGCATAATGGATCCAGCTCAGTCAAGTTGCCCTGACTCCACCAGAACTGCAACCACTGGGAACACTACAACTTGTACATATTCACGTGCCCAAGAAGGTACAATATCCATGCTACTCAGTAAAATGGGGTTGTTGTACCAGACAGACCTCAGCGTTATACAGGAAAGCGACGAGTTGTACAACAAAGATGCAGACACCAGGGACCAGGGACCCGTAGCCGAGGACCCTTTCCTCGATCGAGCCATGAACACCGGGTACCAAGGAGCCCACGAGGACCCTGTGTCTTCTTCCAACAGCGACATGGACACGGACGAGTCTTCTTCAGACACAGACGTGGACATGTCAGATTCTGATCCCGCGCTTCGTTATTACCACGAAGACAAGGTTGCATTTGCACGCAGCATTGGCCTAGAATTCCAGGAAGAATTCGATGGAGGCTTTTGGTATACAACTGGTGGTGTATGCCTTGACAACTGCGATCAACAGCCCAAAGGAGTCGTGTTTGAAGATTGACTTTGCCAACCTTTGTACTTCTTGTGTGTATGGCTTATGGGACTCCATGTGTTTTTGGCTGTGTCAACCCCGTGCTTATACATAACTCATGTTCCGTTGCTTATGAAAGCACAAATGTGTACCTATGTGATGTATGTCTGTGTAACAATTACTCAATAAAAAAACAAAAACTCTCTATCTAGTGTACTTTCTTTATTATCAGATCAGGTCACAAGAATACACATGCTAGTTACAATAAACCTCACCGCCAAGTCTGATAGACCTTTCTCGGCCATGTATCTCGTCTCTGGTGTGACACAGAAGCAAGAAAGCCGAGAGCATGTCGTCTCGGCTGTACTCTCCGTTTACAGACTTCTTGCCTCCTGTGGTCACCATACTACCTTTAGCGGACGCAGTGATAGTGACCATTGACAGTTCTTCTCTCAGTTTACCAAGTAGAACTTTCCCTTGCTGTGCATGTGTCTTATCGGCGAGCCTAGACTCAGGCAATGTTATGACATCGCGTGTCTCCAATACACTCGCCGTGATATCTGTGGCCAAATTGACGCCCCTTTGAGAGCGCCTGTACATGAATACTTCCTTGTTGGAGCCCATCTTGTTACTTGAGCCTGCACCCTGTGCGGTCCCAATGCTCGATTCGAGTATGTGAGTTTTTCTCATAGCCTCAGATAACACTGCCCAACCCAGGGACATAACAACGTCACAGTAGTACAGTGTTTCTCTATTTATCGCCGACACCGTACTGAGAACCATAGCCAGTTTGGTCTTTGCACCCACATGCTTCCCTAGCATGTACTTGTTGTTAATATGTGACCACTTGCTGTAGAACAACACCTTAAATCCAGAACGTGCAAGCGAGTGCTCGACTAGATTTTTCACATCGACCAGGGCATTGACGTAGGTGTTTTGTTCAAACACTACGACCACTGGGATTTCTTTCCACATGACTCTGGGCATGAGAAGCTTCAGCAGTCTGACATGAGCACTTAGCAGAGCAGCGTAGGCTTGAGTAACGTGGTCCAAGTCACGTATCTCCAGTTCCTCCAGGGCCATAACCTGTTTTGGTGTGTGTGTGTGTGTGTGTGTGTGTGTGTGTGTGTGTGTGTGTGTGTGTGTGTGTGTGTGTGTGTGTGTGTGTGTGTGTGAGAGAGAGAGAGAGAGAGAGAAGAGAGAGAGAGAGAGAGAGAGAGTGGGGAAAGGTACAACACAAACTGTTAGGACCGGGAAGATTTGACAGCAGACAAGAAGTGTTAGTGGCTGTCATCATCATCATCATCATCATCATCATCATCATCATCATCATCATGTTCTGTCCCACATGTCGGGTAGCTCGAAAGGAAGTGGAAACATTGATGAGAACCCCATGGGAGTACCTGATATCGCTGTACGAGTTCATGCTAGTTTTCACTATGTTCCATCACAACGTACTCTTCTACTCTAACATGGATGACGGGCAGCTCAGAAACCTTTACAGTCAGCTTGTGTCCTTCTCGCCCGCTAGAATACTCGTTATTATCGACACCTTAGTGTCCAGTTACATCAAACGAGGACTCGATAAAAATGCGTGTGATTCGCTCGTCGTGCCCGTCGACTTGTCCAGGATCATAACACTTGTGATTGGAAACCATGTCCCAGAGCAGTTGGTGCACAGGTGTATTGCAAGCTACAGCTGGAAGGGGTACTGTGATATGGTGCTAGGGGCATTTGCCTCGGCTGAGACCATTCGCAGCGGAGCCCTCAAGTACATGGCCATCCTCAAAGAGACCAGCGCACGGACAAGAGGGTCTATTCACACCATTATTTCGCTAGCGGTAACCGGGTGGACGGTGAAACTCTCAAACTTCAAGTGCACATGCGGCGTCTGGACCCAGGCCCTGGACCTGGTCTCGTGCTTTGTGCCCGACACAGAGACCACGTTGACGATACAGGACGAAGCTCGTATAAGCGCATACATTTGCACCCTGTTAGACCTCAGACCCTTGGTTAACAACAACGAACCGCAGTGTAGAGAAAACTACAAGCCTGTAAATTACGAATACATGTTTAGCGATCTTCTGGTCTCGAGCTTAGATACACCGCCTCAGCCTCCCACTGGAGAACTTGAAGACTCACCACTAGATTGCCACCAGCCAGCTCCTCCACGGCACAGCACACTCCGGCACAGGACCTAGATCCTCCTCCGAACGTCGGGTCGAGACACAGGTAGGCTCTGACCACGGAGGCACATCTCATGTAGTCCAGGGTGACACTGTTGTTCGACAGGAACTTGTTTATGACCGAGGACTCGAAGGGAGTGGTGTTGTCAGTCTTGGTGTCGGTGGACGACGTGATGCTGTTTCCCGTGACTTCGTTCTCGAATCCCTTTGGCGTGACCATGTTCATCAGCTCCTTCAGATGGTTGTCAACGGATATGTGTTGAGGACAGTACACTCCGAGGCAGGCGCACGTCAGTCCCGGCTCCCTCTCGTGACGCCTACACTTGAAGCTCTGTGAGACTACGTGGTAAGCTGGCTCCCCATTTTCTCCGCGGATATCGGCAACTCTGTGCAGCCACGGGGTGTTGTTGACATGACTCGTGATGTGCACTTGCTTTCGCCCTCTGAACGCGATGTTTGGTAGCACAGCCAGTAGCACCTTAGAACTGACAAAGCCCACTTCGTCCACGAGAATGAGGTCGGCGCTCTGTCCTCTGCTTGCCTGTGACAACACAAGATGTGGACATGGAACGGATTAGGATCACACTCATAGTGACTCTTGTCGGTCATTGCAGTGGTGCACATGTGTGAGAGAGAGAAAGAGAGAGAGAAGAGAAAGAGAGGAGCAGAGTTGGCTCCCAAAAGTATGTGTATCGAGACATGACACACGGAAGTGGAAAAGGAAAGTGAATAGAGAAAGGACGGCAACCGCGGCCGAGTCTCATCCCGCAGTATGTATCATTCCCACACAGCGTTAATAGCGGATCCGCAATGGGTGAGCTACTGCGTCGAAGGAATGTTCTTTCATAAACCACATTCGGGGCTACTTGTGCCCAGTACACTGCAGCTGGCATGTGTGCTTGGGTTCCAGTTGCTCTCTGATACTAGCCATGGCCAATCAAAGCCAATATCGGGCGCGCTCATCATCGGAGTGGTCATGCCCCGTTGTGGCTCTGCTCGTTTTTCAGAAACCTCAGTTGGAGTTCAGAGGAACGCTACATGCCGGCTAAAGGGGACCCTGTCGAAATGGGCTACGGTGCGATGGAGTACAAACCGCTGCATGCACAACATATCTGTGACACGCAATTGGATGTCAACCATCGCATGCTGAAAGCCAGCTTGCCAGTCATGATCGCATTGTTCTCAACAGCACTGACCGATGAATTCACTCATCACTACAAGACGTTCGCCAAGAGACAGGCGTCGAACAACGCATGGAAGGACCAACGTTTCTCCTGGCCAAGCAAGATATTCGAGCTGGCCGAGGCGATTCAGTTCGCTGGCAAGCCTAAGCTCCATTGCTCCAGAGAGATGTCCTTGGTTGTAAAGGAGGCGGTGTTGAAGAGCGCCGTGGCCTTATCGACACTGTTCCAATCGCGTGATGACAAAATCACCCGGTTCATGAGGAAACTGATGTTCAAGTACAATGATAAACACAACAAGAGAGCTGACTTCTACACCATGGTGGTCATGCTGACACTGTGTCTTTTCCCATATTTGAAACATCGTGTACTCTGTGATTTATTTAACAACAAGACTTTAGTGATTATGTGCTTTGACAAGACTCGCACCAGACATAACCAGTGGTCTACGCTCCACGCATGTCCACCTGCACGCAAACCAGCCTGAGTTTGTGAAGCGGGTGCTAGTCAACAGCCATCTTGCAAGCTCCTTGCCCATTGTGGTCACAGTCACCTTAGACAAATACATTTCAGACGCTAGCTACTCTGAGAAAAAGATTGACTTGGCCATGCCTCACAGTCACAGGTCTCCTTCAGACCCCGTGAGCAAGAGTGGAAACCTCAGGAGGCTCGAAATCAGCCCCAGCGTCAACCAGATTCATCATCTTTTCACCAAAAACAAAGACAAGAGTGCCACTGACTGGGAAAAGGAAGATGTCTTGCTACACGGAATACGACAGAAGGCCCGAGGGGAGACCCAAGGAGAAAGTGATGCATTTAGAGCACTCGTTGCCTCGACCAGGCCCACATTAACTTTGCTTTTATTGATGCTATGATGATGTGTTGGTGTTCAACTTTGTTGTACATGTGGCCCACCTGTCGTTCTATGTGACTGTACAATAAAATATCTCTCATCTATCATGACACAATGTTTCCTTGGTTGATTAATTCATATGAGATACACAGAAATTAAGACTTAAGTGACTTGATTTGTGTTTTATTCAGACACTTGGGTGTGTACACAGAAATAGATTAAAAGGGGTAACAAGCTGGAACAACTGAGTCTCTGGACAAGTGGTTCAAGGCGGTACAGGTGATCCTTGCAGTTGTTTTCCTCTTTGCAGGGGTGTTTGCTCAGATTTTTTGTCCTTCTTTTGCATGCAGAGAGGTCTTTTCCAATTGAGTGTACCCTTAGCTCCACGTTGCTGCTGCCGCTGCTGCGGCTGCTTCTGCTTAGAACACTTGGATCTCACTGTGTGCAGATTCTGCCTCCTTGCCACGTACTCCCTGAGTATTTTGTCGAACTCAATAGCGGAGTATTTTGAGCGCTCAGAGCTGTGTTTTTTCATAGCCTCGCATTTCCACTGTAGATTGACCATGCCGGTTATGGGACTGTTGCCGAACTGTACCAGCGCTTCGTAGGACTCCTCGGGTCCGGCTGTGATGACTCTATTGGCAAAGTCTCTCCTGAACGCTATCCCGCAGTGCAAGCAGTTCCAGAATCTGTGAGAAGGGCACACACGCCGAGGTTGCGTGTCCTGTTTCACGGACGTCTGTCGCGTCTGACAGTTCAAGTCCTGGGGACAATTTGAAGCCCACGTAATCTTGGTCGAACACGTAGAGTCCATCACAGGCGATGTCCTCCGGCGAGTCGCCCATTCGTACGTAGCCATGATTCAACTGTCGAAGCGTGCAATATGCAGTGATATGCGAGAATAACCATATGAGGGAAGCTATCTTTCTGTTATATGCAGTAGGTTGAATGGTTTTTTTCAACTGTAGCTCAACCCCCTTGGCCAACGGTAAAGCAATCATAGACACTCTATTGCAGTCGCTTATGCTCTTCACCAGACTCGATGCAACCTCTATAGGAAAGGCCGAACCTATCAGGTGTTTGAATAACACGACTCTCTCGGCTGTGACGTTGTACCTAGGCTTGTACCTTCGCACGGGACCTATCATTGCCATGCACACGTGTGAGAGCAGTTTGTCATTGGTACCCGTCGAGGCTGTGGACCGTAGGTTGAGTCTCAGTTCTTCGACATTGAGCTGAGCTCGATGTCTGTCACGGCTAAACTCGGGGTACTGTTCCGACAATACTTGGGCTCTCACGCGGCTCCTGTTCAACGAGCCATAATATTGGTAGAGGCAACACAACTGGTAGGAGCTCAGATACCTGGGGGCCTCTAGCTCCTTGAGTGTGTGGCTGTGGGATTTCAGTTCGTGGAATATTTCTTTGCCCAGTGTTTTCTGTTTGGTTATCTCGTCGCGCCTCTTGAGCGATTCCAACTGCTCAAGAAACCTCATGGGTTTTAGACATTCACCCACGTTGCCACTCTCCTCGGTCTCATCAGTCATGAACATGCTGCCACAGGGTCCAGCTCTCACCATTTCCCCGTTGTCGTCAATGCGGAGATTACCTGTGTCCTCCGAGGCCAGACCGTTGTCTTTCTGCATGCACATAAACTGTTCGTGTCCCAGCGTGAAGTGGTAGCACGCCATCTTCTGCCTCACATCTTTCCACGTGTCGGCGGTTATTTCCGCTTCGAAGAAACACTCGGGACACTCCTTAGTGTCCATGGCCAGCTTTGGCACAATGGGGTACCGGAGCATGAGTGCTACAAAGTCCTGTAGCAAATTCAAGGTGTTCAGGGACTCTTTGTGAGAGCATGTGATGAACTCTCTGCTCAGCTTCGCGTAGACGCCAACAACTTCAGACAGTGTCAGCGGTTGATTGGGGTTTCGTACTATGGCGTCTTGATTCTCGATGCCTCGCACCGTGAGCCACACTGTGTATTCATTTACACATTTGTTACAAGGCTCTTTGGGAGTTGAGGCCGATCGCCCGGGCTCCTCAAACATTTCCACAAAGGTCCGCAATTGCGGATCAATGTCCCCCTGCAACCTCGCTCTGCATGCCAGATCGTACAGCTCACTCACTCTCAGCCTGTGGCCTCGGCGTGACTCGCTGTCAGAGCCTCTAGAGCTCCAGGGGCTACAGCATCTGCGATCCATCTTTGCCCCTGCCACTCTGCTAGACACACCATGAGTCCTATCCATCTGGGGTCCCGTGAGCATGTAGGGTGTTTTATGTCACCTCTCTTGCACACAGAGGGCCAGAGGTTCGTTAGTTGAGCAAATGCAGATATGCCACTGTGGCGGATAAATGTCTCGGGCGAGGCGTATTGACCGGACGGCTTGCTATGCCCCGTAAACGCTGAGCAGCAGGTCTCTCTTTCAATGTTGGGCGGCAACTCCCTAAACTTGTATACCAGGGCGCCTGCTCTCTTTCTGCGGTCGATGGTCACGACAATGCAGCGGCTGATCTCGCGAGCGAGTTTCACCATCTCCTCTCTCCCCTCACATACCACAATTGCAATCTTCGGACGGCTAGGATACACATGAGAGGTGAGTTTGTTGGCCAAGGCAAGCGTTCCCATGACCAGGTTGAGAACCCTGTCGCCTGCAGCGTCCAAGGAGCCGTGCACAAACACCGGTCTCAGTCCACAGCCATAGACCAACACTGTGCAAACGTCGTACTGAGAGGAATTTGTGAGGTTTGTAGTACTTGACGAGCTTGCCAGACTCGTCCAATGTGGCTTCGTTCCGGTAGTAGCTGCTGGGACTGTCCATGGGTTTGAAGAAAACATGGCCTTCGTTCCTCGGCAGACTGGGGACTAGTTCAATCTCGAGACGAGAATTGAGTAGGATAAAACTGGATAGTTCACTCTCACGCCACTCACAGTTCACAGTCGTGTGTTCCCCACGCTGGGCTACACTGCCTCCTTGACAGTGTTGTACACAGTCATCTTCGCCAAGTGCTCTGTCTTCGTCTTCTCCTTCGCAGTCTTCCCCTTCCGAGTACTCGTCGAGGTCAGACAACTCGTGTGCGTTGTCATCTTCAGCCAACCTCACAGCATCTGCATCAGTGTTTTGCCTGATGAAAGACTCCTTGTAGTCAATCAGGTACCAAAACCTGTCTCTTTGAGGTATCAGTTTCCCATCGGAGCACCTCACGCGCCATTGCTGCAGCTGCTCTCCGTGCAACCTACCAGAGTCCCGAGGTAGTATCTCGGCCAACTCTGTGTTCCCAGACTCCCATCTGTACTTTAAGTCTGACACCTTAGAGCAAAAGGTACCAGGTTTCCTCTTTGACCACGGCAAGGCCCTCTTCCATGTTTCGGGACCTCGAATTCCCACCGGTATGCGTCGCAGCTTGCAAAACTCCCTAAGCGATAGGTGGCAGCGAATGTGAACCTGGGCGTACTCGCCCTCACAGACTTTCGTGCCGTCCACAGGAGTGGTAGCGACAGCGTGCACCCTGGCTCCTCTTTCGTTGCCATAGACACTCTCAAACTCCCTGGGTTTGAATGTAAAACCAGATTGCCAGCCGAGTTAACTCGAACCATCCCTTTGGACTTTGCAACCAGCATAGACACATCATCCGTGCATGGATGTTTGCAAGACACCAGGTAGCTGGTGCTACTTGTTTTCAGGATGTCTAAACCCTGGGGCAGAGTGTGTGTCCAAGATGCAGTCGCAGAGCTTCGGGCGTGAAGACGGTCACCGACCGCGATCTGAAAGGTCCTGTGGCACCCGCGAACCAAGCCAGCGCCCGCTGTAGGTACTTATACACCCCGCGTCTAAGGCATTTTATCTCCAGCGCTTCGTGCACCTCTCCTGAGAGCATTCTACATGCTAGGGCCACTGCGAACTTCGGGGAGCCGAGCACACCTCATCGTAGTAAATGAGACCATCGCCAACCGGCGGCACGTGTGTCTTGGCATTGTCGCACCATGCGGCGTCGTCGGTGCAGGGCA